>JARDVY010000011.1:9605000-9607500 GCA_029030555.1 Ornithoptera alexandrae | reverse complement strand
CCTAACCTAACCTAACCTAACCTAACCTAACCTAACCTAACCTAACCTAACCTAACCTAACCTAACCTAACCTAACCTAACCTAACCTAACCTAACCTAACCTAACCTAACCTAACCTAACCTAACCTAACCTAACCTAACCTAACCTAACCTAACCTAACCTAACCTAACCTAACCTAACCTAACCTAACCTAACCTAACCTAACCTAACCTAACCTAACCTAACCTAACCTAACCTAACCTAACCTAACCTAACCTAACCTAACCTAACCTAACCTAACCTAACCTAACCTAACCTAACCTAACCTAACCTAACCTAACCTAACCTAACCTAACCTAACCTAACCTAACCTAACCTAACCTAACCTAACCTAACCTAACCTAACCTAACCTAACCTAACCTAACCTAACCTAACCTAACCTAACCTAACCTAACCTAACCTAACCTAACCTAACCTAACCTAACCTAACCTAACCTAACCTAACCTAATCCTAACCTAACCTAACCTAACCTAACCTAACCTAACCTAACCTAACCTAACCTAACCTAACCTAACCTAACCTAACCTAACCTAACCTAACCTAACCTAACCTAACCTAACCTAACCTAACCTAACCTAACCTAACCTAACCTAACCTAACCTAACCTAACCTAACCTAACCTAACCTAACCTAACCTAACCTAACCTAACCTAACCTAACCTAACCTAACCTAACCTAACCTAACCTAACCTAACCTAACCTAACCTAACCTAACCTAACCTAACCTAACCTAACCTAACCTAACCTAACCTAACCTAACCTAACCTAACCTAACCTAACCTAACCTAACCTAACCTAACCTAACCTAACCTAACCTAACCTAACCTAACCTAACCTAACCTAACCTAACCTAACCTAACCTAACCTAACCTAACCTAACCTAACCTAACCTAACCTAACCTAACCTAACCTAACCTAACCTAACCTAACCTAACCTAACCTAACCTAACCTAACCTAACCTAACCTAACCTAACCTAACCTAACCTAACCTAACCTAACCTAACCTAACCTAACCTAACCTAACCTAACCTAACCTAACCTAACCTAACCTAACCTAACCTAACCTAACCTAACCTAACCTAACCTAACCTAACCTAACCTAACCTAACCTAACCTAACCTAACCTAACCTAACCTAACCTAACCTAACCTAACCTAACCTAACCTAACCTAACCTAACCTAACCTAACCTAACCTAACCTAACCTAACCTAACCTAACCTAACCTAACCTAACCTAACCTAACCTAACCTAACCTAACCTAACCTAACCTAACCTAACCTAACCTAACCTAACCTAACCTAACCTAACCTAACCTAACCTAACCTAACCTAACCTAACCTAACCTAACCTAACCTAACCTAACCTAACCTAACCTAACCTAACCTAACCTAACCTAACCTAACCTAACCTAACCTAACCTAACCTAACCTAACCTAACCTAACCTAACCTAACCTAACCTAACCTAACCTAACCTAACCTAACCTAACCTAACCTAACCTAACCTAACCTAACCTAACCTAACCTAACCTAACCTAACCTAACCTAACCTAACCTAACCTAACCTAACCTAACCTAACCTAACCTAACCTAACCTAACCTAACCTAACCTAACCTAACCTAACCTAACCTAACCTAACCTAACCTAACCTAACCTAACCTAACCTAACCTAACCTAACCTAACCTAACCTAACCTAACCTAACCTAACCTAACCTAACCTAACCTAACCTAACCTAACCTAACCTAACCTAACCTAACCTAACCTAACCTAACCTAACCTAACCTAACCTAACCTAACCTAACCTAACCTAACCTAACCTAACCTAACCTAACCTAACCTAACCTAACCTAACCTAACCTAACCTAACCTAACCTAACCTAACCTAACCTAACCTAACCTAACCTAACCTAACCTAACCTAACCTAACCTAACCTAACCTAACCTAACCTAACCTAACCTAACCTAACCTAACCTAACCTAACCTAACCTAACCTAACCTAACCTAACCTAACCTAACCTAACCTAACCTAACCTAACCTAACCTAACCTAACCTAACCTAACCTAACCTAACCTAACCTAACCTAACCTAACCTAACCTAACCTAACCTAACCTAACCTAACCTAACCTAACCTAACCTAACCTAACCTAACCTAACCTAACCTAACCTAACCTAACCTAACCTAACCTAACCTAACCTAACCTAACCTAACCTAACCTAACCTAACCTAACCTAACCTAACCTAACCTAACCTAACCTAACCTAACCTAACCTAACCTAACCTAACCTAACCTAACCTAACCTAACCTAACCTAACCTAACCTAACCTAACCTAACCTAACCTAACCTAACCTAACCTAACCTAACCTAACCTAACCTAACCTAACCTAACCTAACCTAACCTAACCTAACCTAACCTAACCTAACCTAACCTAACCTAACCTAACCTAACCTA
>JARDVY010000011.1:9560000-9597500 GCA_029030555.1 Ornithoptera alexandrae | reverse complement strand
ACCCACCCACCCACCCACCCACCCACCCACCCACCTGCCTACCTACCTACCTACCTACCTGCCTACCTACCTGCCTACCTACCTGCCTACCTACCTGCCTACCTACCTGCCTACCTACCTGCCTACCTACCTACCTACCTACCTGCCTACCTGCCTACCTGCCTACCTGCCTACCTGCCTACCTGCCTACCTGCCTACCTGCCTACCTGCCTACCTGCCTACCTGCCTACCTGCCTACCTGCCTACCTGCCTACCTACCTGCCTACCTGCCTACCTGCCTACCTGCCTACCTGCCTACCTGCCTACCTGCCTACCTGCCTACCTGCCTACCTGCCTACCTGCCTACCTGCCTACCTGCCTACCTGCCTACCTGCCTACCTGCCTACCTGCCTACCTGCCTACCTGCCTACCTGCCTACCTGCCTACCTGCCTACCTGCCTACCTGCCTACCTGCCTACCTGCCTACCTGCCTACCTGCCTACCTGCCTACCTGCCTACCTGCCTACCTGCCTACCTGCCTACCTGCCTACCTGCCTACCTGCCTACCTGCCTACCTGCCTACCTGCCTACCTGCCTACCTGCCTACCTGCCTACCTGCCTACCTGCCTACCTGCCTACCTGCCTACCTGCCTACCTGCCTACCTGCCTACCTGCCTACCTGCCTACCTGCCTACCTGCCTACCTGCCTACCTGCCTACCTGCCTACCTGCCTACCTGCCTACCTGCCTACCTGCCTACCTGCCTACCTGCCTACCTGCCTACCTGCCTACCTGCCTACCTGCCTACCTGCCTACCTGCCTACCTGCCTACCTGCCTACCTGCCTACCTGCCTACCTGCCTACCTGCCTACCTGCCTACCTGCCTACCTGCCTACCTGCCTACCTGCCTACCTGCCTACCTGCCTACCTGCCTACCTGCCTACCTGCCTACCTGCCTACCTGCCTACCTGCCTACCTGCCTACCTGCCTACCTGCCTACCTGCCTACCTGCCTACCTGCCTACCTGCCTACCTGCCTACCTGCCTACCTGCCTACCTGCCTACCTGCCTACCTGCCTACCTGCCTACCTGCCTACCTGCCTACCTGCCTACCTGCCTACCTGCCTACCTGCCTGCCTGCCTGCCTGCCTACCTGCCTGCCTGCCTGCCTGCCTACCTGCCTGCCTGCCTGCCTGCCTACCTGCCTACCTGCCTGCCTGCCTACCTGCCTGCCTGCCTGCCTGCCTACCTGCCTACCTGCCTGCCTGCCTACCTGCCTACCTGCCTGCCTGCCTACCTGCCTACCTGCCTGCCTGCCTACCTGCCTACCTGCCTGCCTGCCTACCTGCCTACCTGCCTGCCTGCCTACCTGCCTACCTGCCTGCCTGCCTGCCTGCCTACCTGCCTGCCTGCCTACCTGCCTACCTGCCTGCCTGCCTACCTGCCTACCTGCCTGCCTGCCTACCTGCCTACCTGCCTGCCTGCCTACCTGCCTACCTGCCTGCCTGCCTACCTGCCTACCTGCCTGCCTGCCTACCTGCCTACCTGCCTGCCTGCCTACCTGCCTACCTGCCTGCCTGCCTACCTGCCTACCTGCCTGCCTGCCTACCTGCCTACCTAATGGTTTAGAAATTGATTTAGAATGAGATTGTTCTAGATTTTGCCGAAAAAGACTGCCTAACGATCTACCCGAATACTATGAATTTACTTTTCTCAGAGAGCATAGACCGATACTCTGAATTTTTATAAAACTTAGAGATCAACAGTCATAATCTGTGAGCGGTAAGTACGTATGAAGTGCGCTCGATCTTTATCGATTCCTATACATTAGTAATGCCGGAAGAACCAACGGTCAGCTCGGCCAACTCCGGTTCGGTCAGCTCGCTCCCCGTCGCCGGGGCGTGGTCAAACGTCACGCACCCTGCAATTAGTTTACCCAACGAGGGTCCTCATTAGTAGTTAGCCTTAGGATATATAATTAAGTCATTATTGCGTGATGTGTCCGACACGGCTCCATTACATCAGAGAGCACACCGCGTGCGGTTTCTCACCCGTACCGTATCAGAAATCGACGTGATCACCTGTACTGCATCAGATGAACGAGTACGTTCTACATGTCGCTACTCTCGTTTACGTGGGCGCCGAGGCGTTTTTTTCTACCTGCCGCGCCACTCTTACAGCGGGGTTAAATGCCCTGGAACGTACTGAACATCGTTTGTACATTCGACCATAGATCATCGCGGTGTAACGTCTTCACATTAATTGCACGTAGTTAGCGGCGAGGGTATGCTATAGTTGTGTGGTGGCGAGCAGGTCGGCGAACAGCTGCGTGCGCGGCTGTGTGCGTGTGCTGCGCTGCGCCGGGTACTGCCGGCTGGGGGCCTCGGATCACGCGCGCCGCCCCCACGATCTGTACCGCGCCTTCGTTTTCACAGTCATCACCTGTTACCTGCTACAGGAGTGTGTTTACGCCTACCGGGTATGACACATGCACATTGTAAATACATATAGTTCGTGAGCCTAACGATTTCGTACCGCAGGAACGAGACGACATGGCGAAACTGTCGCGGGTCATGTTTCTGCTGCTGTGCCATGTGACGTCCATCGCCAAGCAAGTAGTTTTCCACGTCGACGCCGATAGAATTGAAGCTCTGGTTAGGAGCTTAGACGGTAAGACTGTGCGCCAGTAACAGAAGGTTGCGCGTCCGGTGCATCTGGTGCATCCAGCGCGACCGTTACATACCACATAACATACATTTCTCGTTTCCTTCTTTTTTAAGAAAATTGCTTTCTAGTCACGATCACCTCGATCATTGCTTAAGGAAATACGAGTATTTAGTTGTTAGTGTGCTCTGTGTTTGAGGAACCATGGATTCGGTTTATACAGTCGTAACGGTATGGCAATGCTGCTCGGCGACTGAGCTGCTGCCGGCTGTAAGCGGGGCGGAGGGCGCGCGCGGCGCGTGCGGCACGCTGTCGGAGCGGGCGCGGCGCGAGCTGCGGCGCACAGCGCTGCACGCGGCGCGGCTGCGGTGTACGTACGTGGGCTGCGCGGTGCTGACGTGCACGCTGTGGGCCGTGTTCCCGGCTCACGCGCACGCGCGCGAGCGCCCCGTCGAGTTCCCGCTGTGGACCGGACTCGACACCTCGTGCACCGCCGTGTCAGTATAATAAAATAATGGGGTATTCAATGAAATCAGGATATCGTTATTATCGTCATCTCAAAAAAAGCATTAATAGGTAGATAGGTAAGTAGAATAGTTAGATAAACTATTTATTTTAGCCACATATATAAACATGTACAAACTGAGGAAACTTTTATTGCATAAGAACATTAACTGTTTGACACATTCTATAAGTCGTGTGTATTATGTGGTGCTACAAGATACTCAGTGGAAAATTAGCCCTCTAAAGGTATAACGCCCATGTCCATCTATCAGCAGGGGGTCCCTGCTCTTATAATTTGTCATTTAATTGATTATTGTTAATAATAAGTAGATTAAAGTAACATGAGAGTTAACTCCCCGCGATTAATTGCGACTACTGCTGGTTGCGTGGTCCACCAAGGCCTCAGCCTTCCGGAGGTTTCCGGCGAAGTTATAGTTAGGCTCGCCGCTGGAAGCTGTGCGGCTGACACTAACGCTGTGGGCGCAGGTTCGTGTGCACGCTACTCTACACGTACTACGTGACCACGCTGGTGGGCGTCGCCAACACCACGATGGACGCCTTCATAGCAACCGTGCTGTACCAGAGCAAGACGCACCTAAAAATACTGAGGTACTGTCTTAGGAGCAGCGGTATCCGAAGTTTTTCTCTTGCACCGACAATCATAACAAAAGGAGAAAATTAAAAGAAAAATGTTAACTTATTTATTTGGTTGCTGCGATAGCGCTTCCTGTTGCAGCCTCTTTACTCGCAGAATTCATCTCGATCTTGACCATACAATGGACTCGCGGGGCGGGCCACGCGGTGCACTGACAACGAAGGTGATCATGCAAGTGCTGTATAAATTTTAGACTGAACTTTGAAAACTTATGGGAGATCGCGTTCGCGCTGAGCAGAGAGACGGGGCAGAGACACGAGGTAGTGCTGATGACGCAGTTTGTCCGATGTTGGAATCAGTATCAAAAAATTTGTGGGCAAGTTGTTAAAAATTCTATTGAAATAAAAAAAAATTAAAAGTTTAAACATAAACAATGTTTAAAACGATTTGTTTACAGCACGGCTTGGCTCGTACAGGACATATTTGGCACCGCGATATTGATACAGTTCGGCATCGGAGGCTGGATCCTTTGCATGGCCGCCTACAAGCTTGTGAGCGTACGTACTGTCCTAAACCCCACCACCCCCCCACCCATACACATGCACCCAACTCGCTCCGAAACAAACACAGCAAGTGGCTTCACCAGCGACGCGTTACTTTGCAGCTCGCGGTGCTAAGCGTCGAGTTCGCGTCTATGGCGCTGTTCATCAGCTGCATCCTCACCGAGCTGTTCCTCTATTGCTACTACGGGACCGCGCTGACCGAGGAGGTACTTTGCGTCATTATTACGTAAGCCGTTGTTCATGTTCGTTCCGTTAGAGTACTAACTGGGAGCTGGTCGCGGCACACAGAGTTCGCGCTTGGCGGACTCGGTGTACGGCTCGCGGTGGGCGGGGGCCGGAGCACGCCACCGCCGGCTGCTGATGCTGCTGATGGTACGCGTGCGACGCCCGCTGCGCCCGGCAGCCGGCCTCATAGTGCCGCTCTCGCTCGACACCTTCCTAAAGGTTCAGTATACACCGGCTCCGCGCACTCGATGCTCACCAGGGATCCCCTAACACCTAATATGCGAATGTAAACAAACAGAAAGATTACCGATATTTACTTTACCGATATCTAATGATATTATTACGTAATTCATTTATCGCGTTCGTGGTCGCGGGAGAACTGTTAACAATAATTAAAAGCTGCAGGTACACCGTCCACACCGTCCCCCTCGGCCACGGCCGCCGCACCCCGCACGCAACCCCGGGGTAACAAATTGATTAAATAAAACCGCAATGTGCAGCAGGCGCACCGCGCGCGGCCTTACATTATGAATTTCACTGTTTTCAGATCCTGAAGTCGTCTTATACTTTTTACGCAGTTTTACGACAAACAAAGTGAGGTCAAGTTAGTTTCGTTAAAATTATTACACGACCAGCAGTCGAGCGTGCATAATGCACAAACAAAGCGGCTGGTAAATATTAGTTATAAAATTATGTAAACCGCAGCAAGCGGCGGCGAGTAATATCAAAATGTCCTTCGCCATATGCTGTGGCTTCACGCTGAAGGTTTCGCCGCCGATGGGGTGAAGGGCGGCGCAGCGGACGCACTCAGAGCGGGCACGCCGCCACCTCTCTACCCGCGCCCCGCATTAATTATGAAGATTTACCATTTACCATGTTAGATTGATAAATAATTTGAAATAAATCTTAATTACAAACAAATTGTTATTTAATCGGAATACGTTAAATGTCGAATTACCAAGTGATACTTTTATTGCAATGTCACCGCTAGTTGTGAGTGAGGTGTGGTCGCACTGCGCACCGCTCGTTGCATGCTGCGCGGCTCGTGTGGAAGCGGCTGTGCATCGCGACTGGTGTCTGTGATGATTATGGAATAATAAAGTACCCCGGCGTCGCGCGGACGGCCCTCAGTGTTGGACTGCAGGTGGAGATTGGCGACACGCAACCAGTGCGACATGACACCGAAATAGTTGAACACACTGAGAAGTTCCGTGCGGGGCCACATGCGAGGCGCAGCATTATTGTACTCACCGCCCAATAGTATCTCCATGTGTTGTCTGATTCACAGCATTCAAAGCAGAAATATCGTGAACCATTAGCCAGGCGGAGCATGTCTACCCTCCCTACATGCGGCGAACTGTGCTGCTGTATATAACGTAATGTCCATGTAATCGTTGTTATAAGTGAAACACTGCATGGAGCTACACGCAAGTACTCCACATGGCGCAGTTGCTCTTTAATCGCATGAGGAAACGTGCAATGACTTGTGCATTACAAACGATCATCGTTAGCACTGCATTGCCCTAATTTAAATAGCTACAGCGTCCCTCAAATACAATCACAACGATGTTTGGACAACATTTTTATTTTTATTTTTAAAAGTTTTTAGGCCGCACTGAAATTTAGGATTGTGGGCTTCATAGGCTGCAACATTACTCGAGTGGGTTCCTTTCCCACATGAGGCAGGGATAAGATTTTGTTTTATTTGATTTTTTTTTTAAATGTTTTTTTTTCATTGTAGGAATAAATGGTATATTATTATTTTTCTTTTTTCTATTTGTAAAATCTCAGCTAAAAGCCGGTTAGATTTACTCATTCACGGGGTTTCCCCAAATAAATGAGTCATCTCGTAAAAAATTACGAACAATCCTACACGTATTTAAAATCGCTGCTTTTTGCAATTGAATCAAGTATTATCAGCGAGATATAATGGTATCAGGGCAGAGAAGAGCTGCTTAGTGACCACTCCTGTAATTACGTGGGCTCCAGCCGGACGTTGCAAGAAAAGCTATTTAAACTATTCATTAAAATTTTATTATAAACTAAATTAAGTCTAGATAGGTCAATGCAACTCGATGTTGGATCTTCGACTGTTCTTTATCTGTTCGCCATCCCGTAGGACCCGGGGTCTCCAACGGTCTTCGTATCTTGTTACTTTCTGCTAAATGCTGATAAAGAGTTGCATGTAGACCCATGTGAATGGGAATAGATTCAACTCAGCAGGTTTAATATAATCGGGGTCCGTAACATCTCCCCCAGAAGAACAGCGACTATGGAAGACCTTGGTCGTGAATTGAGCTGGGAGAGTATCCCCTGATGACTGAGGCTCCTCTGGTGGAACCCATTGATTATTGAATTTAGTGTTCCATTTCCCATATATGAGTTTCAAAATAAATGCGCTTGCAATTATGTTAATGATATAAAGCGGCACCGTAGTGTGGTATACAGTATAGTCCTTCGTGAGATGCACTATTTGCTGCTGGGAAATTTTGATGTTCATCTCATGATGTTCTAGTTTAATAGAGTTCAGTTTAAATGATATAGTTTATTGCGGTTTGGCAGCTTCATCTCTTTGTATATCCATTATTTTCAGAGCTTGTCCTTTTAAACGGTCTTTTGAATTAGATATGGTGAACAGCGATGTCTCCATGTAGCACTTCAGCGGGATAACGGCGAGGTAACTGCCTTAATATACTTCAAAAACATCTCGCCCACAGGAAAGGGGTACTTTTGTTGTCCTCGGGAACACGAGGTTGTAGTGAACGTCGTCCAGCTTCTTGTATGCCAGCGGTTCTAATAGGATTGTTACAGGTTTACATAATGCTTTTCCTCTTTGTGTAGTAATTAGTTCATGAATGCAATCACCAAGCGTTCGATTTTGTAAGCTGGGCGGCTTTTAACAGATGTACCATTTGTTGGTCTTCAGGCATTCTGCCTCTATATACTTGTAATATTTCTTATGAATAACTAATAATGGATAAGGCGGTGAAAGGACTTCTAGGTATTTGTTGGGAACCATGGATAGATTATGTATATTATATGTTTGGGGTAATAAAATTGAAAACATACTATAACTATCTCATTTTCTATATAATACGAACCTATTTTTTTAAATTATTTCGTAATATTCTGTTATATCTAAATCGGCTTTATATTCTTTTCCGTATAACCTAGTTACTTTATTAATCATTATATTAATAGAATTTAAATCTAAAATGGAATGGTGTATGGCACCAACCTTTACAAACGCTAGGCTGTCCTGTAGTTTAAATAATTCCTGTGAGATGGAATCTACGTTATCGCTAAGAATTAATAAAACTTCTCCGAAATGTGCATATTCTATTAAGTTATGGTTCCTAATAGCATCGCTTTTATTTATTTTGTTTATTAGTATCTCTATTTTATTCTGGCTGTCTAAGATATGTTCTATAATTTCTAAACACTGATTTGTGAAGTTTTTAGATAAACTGATATGGTTATTTAATTCCGTAGTAAGCTTACTTTTGTTTTCGCGGAGCGCGTTTATGGTTCGATTAGAATGAACTGGATCAATATAGTCAAGATTGCCGGTTATGCCTTTTATTACAGATCCGAGTCCATCTATGAGACCTCTCTTTCTACGGTTAATTTTAAAACTCTTTATTTGTTGCGAAACCTTTTCAAGCTTAATCCCAAGATTATCAATATGTGGTTGGAATAGAGAGTTAATTAAATTATGAAGATTAGGCTCAATACTATTTAATTGCACTTGAACAGAATATACCTTGTCTTGTAATTCCTGAAGGTATTGCAGAAACGAATGGTGATGGGAAAGGATCCTAGCTGGACCCAATTTAAAAGGTAATATACCGGGGCCGTCATTGAGACATATCTCTTGCATTAGAGCTGGTCCCAGAAGGAGATGGAATACCAGGAAGGTCCTGTAATACTTTATTGGATTTAGGGACTCCTTTTAATCTACCTTTAGCCACGGGGCCTCGTTTTATCTTAGTGTAAATATGAATGGGAAGATCCGTCATTATTATATCGTGAGAGACGTGAGCATGCATGCAGAAAATATCAAAGTCCACAACTATCGAGTTTCGTAACTTACCTGCAACCTCCCTAGACATAAAGTCTAAGACACAGCAAGATCAATATAACAACATTCAAAAGGTATGCGATGCTTTAAAAATAAAAATTACTGAATCAGAAATCAAAAATTAACCCCAGTATTATGTAGAAACAAAATTATGAACGAAGTGAAAAATTTCAAGAACAACATCTCCTCCTACTCTATTGGTCTTCTGGGTCCGTCGGTACCTATATACTCGTATGTAACAGAAAGTTTAACATGTAAAGTTCGAAAACTTTTTGCACTGACACGTAATTTTGCTAAAGATTTAAGTTACAAATACTGCTGGACCAATAACGGGAGAATTTTTGTCCGGAAGTCTGATGGTACAGCGTGTAACGAAATAAAAAAGGAATCGGACTCGACTTCATTGAAGACAGCATGACTAATAATACTAAGGTTTGTAATTTTTTTCAATTTTGTGATTAGTTACGGTAAGTTTATTTGTTCAACTCGGTGTAAACCTAGCCTTATTATGTCACACAGGTTCTTATATAAAACACATTTTATTTTGTCACACCCATATATAAATACTCCACAACTACACAGATATACCCCTATATAATATATATTTATGAACATTTGATTACGCTAACAATAATATTTATCTATCGTAGTACTACATATATACTCACAATAAACAGGCGCGAGCGCAACTCAAACGTACGCTAGGAGACAATTTGTACTTGCTCTTTGCTGTGCGCGCGGAGAGCGGCGTGGGCCACTCCCGCGCACAACCATCAGGGGGTATTCGAGTTATACGAGTACATATACGTAACAAATTCGCACACATTAATGATTGTCTGTCTGATCTTGACAGGGTTACATTTTGCGATTCCATCGTTTGTGACCCTGATGAATATATCCACAAACTTCCATCTAAAAATGGTAAGTACTTCTCTGTGTTATGACAAAACATTAGCAGTATCAAACGTAATTTTTCTGGTCCATTAACTCTATTAGAAAGAATTAATTTTGATTGTGACGTAATCGTTTTATCTGAATGCTGGCTGTCGTGTAACCCAATAATTCCTGTTCTAAGTGGATATAATTTTCAAAAAACTAAAAATACTTACAATTAAAATGATGGATTAGTAGTATATATAAAAACGACGTTAGCAAATATAGAGATATATGAACCAAATTTCTTATAGGGCAACTGTCTCGTTATTACTAAAAATAACGACTTAGATATTTGTTATGTACGCAGGTAGGGGTAGGTAACAGTTGCAACGCGTGTAGCCGGTAACGCACTGCCTTTATCGTGTCGGTGTCGGTGGGCGCGGCCACCACAAATTTTACACATATCCATTCATATATTAATAATAATATATGAGTGGTTCTTCCCTCCTTTAGATTACACTAATAAAATTGTTTTCTATGGGCCTTGTGTGTTCATTTGTTCTGGCGTTTCTGCACGACATGTATCCTCAGCCTGATTATAAGATTCTCCAAAATCGTCATTTACCCATGCAGGTCTTCTGACGCCTCTTGTCATTGTCACTTTAGACGGTGTACTTGACGTCTCCACTTGAACACCAAACAGCAAAGGGGACTGTTGCGGCACGCTGACCTCTCTTTCACTTCCTTCTTCCGAGACGTTAGGCCAATCATCGGATATGTGTAATTCTGAATCGAATTCAGATAAACTTTGAGGCTCAGAGGAAAAATCGGAAAGTTAAATGTAAGATGTCGTTTGATTCACAAAACGCTTCGAATTATTGGGAACAAATCGCTGTACCGTTATCACTCACCAACGTATGCGGCAATCCGTAACGTGACATGAACTCGTGAAACTTTTCAAGGACCGATGCACTAGTAGCTTGTAGCACTAGTAGTAGTGAGTGTATGTCGAAAACTTCCACCCATTTTGAGTAAGCATCTACGATTATTAAATAAGTATGATTATCTATGAGTCCAAGAAAATCGATGTGAATTCTGTAGAAAACGTAAGGTGAAAATTTCTAAGACGAGATGGTAACCCGCGGTGGCGACGGACGAATGTGTAAACAGACCTCACAGGCATTTATTAAATTCTCCAGGACTTTGTCTATCCCTGGAAACCAAAACCGAGCGCGCGCCTCCGCCTTTGTCTTAACAATACCATTGTGAAACGAATGTAACTCTCATAACACTCGTTGCCGCAGTGCTTCAGGAATCGCGACTTTATGGCCTCTCATTAAGCACCCGTTTTCGTACGACAACTCATTTCTACACAAAAAATATGGCTCTATACTTAAGTCCGCACCCTTCCTGGAGCAGCCGATTAAAACAAAATTAGTCACTTTTTTTACTCCCGTCGTCCTGTCGCGCTTTACTCCCGCTCGCAGTTCGTCGGCGGTCATCGGAAGGCCCTCTACGCACGCGCCCGCTACGCTCACGCGGGATTAAATAGTCAGCGCTATTATCATAACTACGAACGTCCTCAATGTTATAATTATAACCGCTTAGAAATATTGCACATCTCTGTAGACGATTAGCACATACTTCAGGGATAGCTTTGTGTGGGCCGAAAATCGTAATTAAGGGTTTATGGTCCGTCCTGAGAACAAATGGATTTGACTTACCATATAAGTGCTGGTGGAAACGCCTCACTCCGAAAATGATAGCGATGGCCTCTTTTTGTATCCGTGAGTATCCCTTTTCCGCTGTGTTCAATGTCCTAGAAGCAAAAGCCATGGGTTTTTCAAGCATCATCGCTTTCACTTTGCGACAATATCGCTCCTAATCCATGAGGAGACGCATCAACGGTTAATATTAGTTTGGCAACGGGGTTAAAATGCGTTAAAACATTATCCGAGGTTAATAGTATTTTAATTTTATTAAAGGCATCATTATATTCCTTTGTCCAATTCCACCTTGATCCTTTTTTTCAGAAGGACGTAAAGGGGATTCACTGTGGAAGATGCGGAAGGAACGAAATTCCTATAATAATTAACTAATCGAAGAAACGACTGTAACTGACTCAAGTTACCCAGGACCTACGCTTCAGTAATCGCTTTTACCTTTCCCGCGATTTTTTTAAGCCTGAACTGTTGATAACGTAGCCTAAATAATGAATTTCGTTTTTAAAAATTCACGTTATCCGTCTGTAGCGTAAGTCCTGCGTCCTATAACCGCTGAAGGACCATATTCAAGCGTTCTAAATGCTGCGCGTCGTCGCGACCGGTTATCAGCACGTCGTCGAGCAGGCCCAGCACGCCGCCGATGCCGTCGAGGCCGGCCAGCACGCACTCCATGGCGCGCTGGAGCATCGCGGGCAGAGGCATATGCTCCACAGCCCGAATACCAGCCGCGTGAACTTGAAGAGACTGCGAGAGCGGTGCCTGTTAATGCAGATCAACATTTGCGATTCTTCCGTTAAACAAAATTAATTGTAGGCCATGGATAAATCTAATTTTGTAAATTGTTTTCCGCCGTACAACTTGGAAAACAATTCGTGTACTGTGGGTAAGGGGTACTGTTCCACAACCAAGTGTTTGTTTAAACTAACCGGTTCCGTTTAAGCACCGGCACTATGAGGGACGCGTACTCCGAATGCTCGACCGGTTGCAGCACTTCAGACGAACCAGCCTGTCGATTTCCTTATCTACTTTATCCCGTAAAGCAAACGCCATTGGCGTCGCTTTAAAACATACGAGCTTCGCATCCTCCCTTAATGTTAATTTAACCTTGTACTAGTTGAAACAACGCAACGAATCTGAAAAGATCTGCGGATAACAAGAAGAAAGCATCTCCAACGTGTCGCTTTGTTTGCAATGGTTCACACTGACAAGTTATATCGTAAACAAGGCTATGAAGTCCCTACCCAGAAGCGCTGCGCACCACGTACACGTCCAGCGGCGCCGCGCGGTCGTACCGGCGTGCGTGAGCAGCGTACGCATCGTGCCCGCGCACGCGATCTTGTCGTTAGTATAACTCAACAGCCTTTTGTTGGTGGGTGATAGAGGTACATTGTTAAAATATAATTTATATGTACCCTCCGGGATAACCGTTACTGCTAATCCACTACCTATTTCGAACGTTAAATTTTTACCGTTAATATTCACCGATTCTACCATTGATTCACCATTAACAGTGCGAATGTTAGATAACTTACCGTCGTCACCGGCGTCGGCGAGGATGAGGCGCGCTGCATGTTCCGGCACGCCCTAGAAAGGGAGGGTCAATCGCTCCCTCCCGAGGTGGGGCTGCGAAAGCGGCCAGCGCCGGCAGAGTCGCGGTTGCGAGGGAAAGCGTTCCCGTGACCCTGCCATTAGGCGATGAGGCGGAACATCGTAGGGGTTTTAGTCGGTGCAAGTCCGACATAACCTGTGCTTGCCCCCGCGAGGACGGATATGCTTAGGTATAGTGACGGGGGACATCACTAGCAACTGAACTTCCTATCAGTCATGCATCCCCTTGCGGCGAACTTTCGCTTGAGATTCGGGTGCTTTTAAAGAGGTTAATCACATCCTCACGGCCCGGGCGGTTAAGCCAAGACCCTCGTTCTCTAAGACGCCGCGAGACGAGATCCACAACACGTACATAAGGTTTACGAGCTTTTTGACGGCGGCAAGGTTGACACTAGATCTTCCCCGCCTGCTCGGCGACCAGGATAGGGAACACCGAGCCCGTCGTCGCCTCTTTACTCTGCCCTCTGCTAGTCAGAGGGACACGCGGAATGACCTTTCTCGCCGGATTATTCGCCACCGGACGGCAAAATCACCACTACCCGACTTCCAGGGTGCACCGGCCTGAATGTTGTACATCCCAAAAGGGACTCTCAATAGACAGGCACACGTGGAGGTTACCTAACACGGCGCCCCAGCCACAAACCCTAGCCGACCATAACGTATAAGAGCCCTTCATTTTCACTGACGGGAGTAAAATAGAGGGGAAGGTCGGGGCTGCATACTACTTCTGGAGGGAAGGTGCGGAAATATCCAGCAAGACCATCACATTAACAAAAAAAAAATTATAATTTCAGCTTAAATTATTTATTATGTGTTAGTTCTTTAGAAAAAGCGTCGATTTTAAGGGACTTAGAACTGTTAATAGATAGCAAATTGCACTTTGATGCTTATATTAATTACATTATTGACAAAGGTATTAAATCTTCCACTTTCATGAGCGCTCATGAAAGTAGAGGAAGCAAGAAAAGTGTGCCAGGATCGTAGCAAGTGGAGAGAGGTTTTTTTTTATTAACCTGTATAACAAAATGCTGACAGAACGCACAGCTCGTAACCAAAAGTGCTGGCAACGGGGTAGTGGCGGACACCAACCGATGAAAAAACTGCACTCAGTGTTCCACCTCAACCAATATTTACGAGGGTCACGGGATAAATACGAACACGTCCGCAAGCTCCGCTTGGCACCCGGTTGAACAGGTCCACCTCGGGGAGGGATGTGAACCACCCCTCCCATCAAACAAACCCTACGTGACGACGCATCGGAACACAAGATGTGCCGCCAAAGTCGGGGACCCTCCCCAAGGGGGGCGCCGGACCAACGGCCCATGTCAGTCGCGACGCCAGGTTCTTCTGCCGTAAGAGACTTTCAGCAGTAGTGCGTTAAAGTTCCGCCAGATGGTGGTGAACCGTCATCGCGTAACTACCACATCACGCCCCCACGGCGTTCGCTCTCAGAAACGAAACAGTCTCCCGTTTCCGCGTCATAATAGAGTCGCGAAATCGGGATATCGCCGCTGGTGACCTCTCACTTTCGACCAAAAGCCGGCAAGCGAGAGATCACTCCCTAGTACCGCTACGAGCGTGGTCCTACTGTCCTACCGTAAGAGCAATCGGCCAAGGTGTGGGACGTCGGATCGTAGCACGCTCCGTTCGCCCTACCACTCTACTCAGGCGTGGATATATTCCGGAGCATAAAAGCGCTCCGCGACCATCCACGCCTGGCGGAAATTAAGGACTCCGCACTCCCTCTCCAACGGGTCCTCGACGACGACCGAGAGGACATTCTCTGCGATGGGGCGGCTTTTTGGAATCAGGCGGCACCACCTTAGTGGACTACGCTTTTCCGCCGCACCTATGACCGACCGGTTTCCCAGCCGAACTGCAACAATTGCAGAGCGGCCGGGCGGTGCAGTTGCCCACTATGTGGCCGCTCTTTCCGCAGCGATAACACTCATTGCTGCGGTCAGAGTCGGACTTACATTTGTCTTTAATTAAGCCCCTCTTCGAGGGTCTTAAAGCAACGCTGCGGTCGGCTCTTGAGTAGAGATACACGAGCCGACACCCACCCTATTAGAAGTCGTCCCCCGTCCACGACTTTTTGCGCTGCAATCACGGGACAGCGCAACGACGCCGTCCCGAAGCCGGAGGCTCCGACCGAAATGGTGCCCGACCAAACCTGGTCGACCGGGCAACCACCCGCTCGCGCCACCGCTGCAGCTATATCGCCGCTCGTGACCGAGTCGTCGAGCCCGAAGGCTATCAACTCGGCGCACTTGAGCGGCCTGGCCACACGGACAACCTTCACGCCAAAAGACTCGCGGAGCTTCCTTGCGAGGTTGTCGGCTTTATCACCAGTGTCGACGCCGGGCACTTTCAATATGCGCGCCTCGGTCGCCGCCACCCTAAACCGAAGATCGGTAACGCCGATCTCCGATCCTTGCCGGACAAGTCGTCCCCCCAACAGGGGCGGACTCCACATCGGTGTCCAAACGGTGAAAAGGCGCGAGTCGTTCCCGACACTCTCTCTCATCGAACTGCGCCCTTAGGTTGGCCAATTCCTTGCGGAAGTCAGCCATCTCGGCGCGCAGGCAGGCATTTTCCAGCAGCAGTTGCCGCGTCTCGTCCGTCACCCAATAGCCGCCACGGCCGTCTTGTTGGAGGCTGCGGCTTCCTTCAAGTCCCGCACTAGATCGGACTTGAGGTTTTTCGACTTGCTGGCGATCGTCGAAATCAGCTCAACAGCGTCGAAAACCACTCTCTGCAACATAGCTGCCGTCTGGTCGTCAGGAGCCATTCTTGGCTCCAGCACCGGAGACCGTGAGAATCTTCTCTCATGGTTGCAGCGGAACGTCGCCGCAGTCGTGGCGAGTTCCTCCTTAGCCTGAAGTTTCAACTCTTGACGCCTTTCGGTGTCTAACGCGACTTAAGCCTTGCTAAAGCCCACGTATTTACCGGTCATGTGCGGATGCCCACGACGCTTTGGCTTTCTGCCGGAATCTACGTCGTCCTCCTCTCAGGAGGTCGGAACTTCCACGGGGACATGTCTTTTAAACTGTTATTCATGTTTTTGTGTTTAGTGCTGATCCACAGCTTTGGGCGCTAACGATCAAAATCCACGCCGTACCTTAAGATTAGGGTGATTTGAGAGGTTGTGTTCTTCTTGACTCCGGTCGCAATGACCGCAGTCTCCGCTCCCGCTCGGGATGCGCTATAAGCGGGCTACGGGTGCGCCTAACGTGGCCGAAGTCAACAGCCGCCCTAGGGACGGACTCGTCGCGCGACTCGACTGCTTGCACCGAAGAGAAAACTATATCCTCAAAGGATAAATCAGTCCTCGCTTCTGCGGGCGGTGGGGTCGTCATATCCCTACGCCGGACTGACGGATCGCACTGAAGAGAAAACTTTATCCTCAAGAGATAATTAAGTTTTCGCTTCAGAGGGCGGAGCGGTCGTCACATTCCTACGCCGTATTGACTGATTGCACTGAAGAGAAAAATGTATCCTCAAGGGATAATTCAGTTTTCGCTTCAGCGGGCGGTGGCGTCGTTACATTCCTACGCCGGAAAGTAGAGAGAGGTGGTCTCTGCCTACCCCACTGGGAACGAGGCGGGATGTATATGTATGTATGCTATTAAAATGTATGGGTATGTTACGAATACATCCACGCCCTTTAAAAAACCCTCATCATATCTGGTTCTTTACAAATATTTGATACTCTCTCAACTTGAATAGACATCGGTTGTCTGGAGCCCGCGCTATGCAGTGTATCAAAGCAGGATCAAGAGAGTGCAATGTAAGTTTTCGTTCTAAATTATCCTATGACACACATAATTAAATATTCATTACCGACTCTTGAGATGAGAAGAATGTTTTTGAATCAAAAACTTACATAATATTTGCCACAACAAGTTTGATTGTAACCAATTGATAGGTCAAATTTACTATCATATTCCATACAGAGCGCAGACAGCGCAGGAGGGTCGCAAGCGGCGCATGCGCGGCACTGCATCCGTGCAGAGTGAGCGCGAGCGAGCGCGCGGGTGTGGGGCGCCGCTGCGCCGCCTCACGGCGCACAACAATGGAACTTTGGAACTACGCTCGCATCATTCAGCAAAATTATTTAACACTAACTGTAGCGATCATAGTGTAGTAAAGAGGTTCTATACTTTATTTATTTATAATAGTAAATAATCGGTCTCGATTTTTAAATGTACACTATTTTGAAGTATATCTGTCATGAAATGGAATAACAAAAATAACTGACGTTTGGTACGCAGATTCTTACGGATTGATTGTTTCCTTTGTTGCGATAACGATTTACCGTATAACATAAAGCAAATTTCATCTTTATTTCTCCTATTGATTTCTATAAGTAACTTGACATCGTCGACCCACTGACCGACACTGGTGACCCCGTTGGAACAACATAAAAAACTACTACCAGGGATTTGATACTATAAGAAAAGTATATTATTTCAAAATGGCGAACACATCGAGCAAAGATAGTGGACCAACGCCTACTGCAGTAGTCGAAGAAAAAATGCAACCTGCACATTCGGATTTATATCGAATCGGAGTTCGTCCGCCACCGTTTTGGCCAGAAGAGCCGGCTATTTGATTTGCACAACTTGAAGGTAATTTTTCATTATCAAATATAAAAAACGACGAAACAAAATTCTTTTACGTCATCTCGACATTAGAACCTAGATTTGCGGCCGAAGTCAAAGACATAATAATGTCGCCTCCCACTGAAGACAAATATCAAAAACTGAAGTGCGAGCTTATCAAACGATTATCCGCATCTCGAGAAAAAGAGATTAAGCAACTATTGATGCACGAAGAACTTGGTGACCGTCGACCCTCACAATTTCTTCATCTACAACATCTCGCAGGTCCCAATGTGCCAGATGACTTTCTTAAAACTATTTGGTCAAGCCGTTTGCCGAATAGCATACAAACTGTCATCGCTTCTCAATCAAGTACTAACCTACAAGCGCTTGCAGACTTAGCCGACCGCGTACACGATATTTTGCCAACAAGCCCTCAAGTTGCGGCAGCACAACTTTCATCGGATTCTACATTAGATAAGATGGCACAACAAATTAAAGAGCTGGCTCAGCAAGTACAAGCCCTCGCTGCAAGCAGTCATGTTAGTAGACCAAAATCAAGAAACAGGAGAGCGGAAAATCAACATGGCATCAATACAAGATCTCAATCAAACCATCGCAAATTTGCATCACGCTGGTATCATTATAAGTTCGGAAGCAATGTGCAGAAATGCATTAAACCTTGCAACCATTAACCAGGGAAACTTCCCAGGAAGTCAATATTGGGGACCACCGACTGCCTTAGTAAACCTGGTCGCCTGTTCGTCACAGACTGCAGAACGAAGACGCAGTTTCTCATTGATACAGGAAGCGATGTCTGCGTCTTCCCTCTTCTTCACTCCGCGCACGTCGATCAAGCACCGATTACCAATTGTTTGCAACAAATGGTACACCAATTGCAACTTATGGTTACGTGCACCTGAATCTTAACCTTGGTCTTCGTCGGGATTATAGCTGGCGTTTTATTGTGGCAGACGTCACGAAGGCAATAATAGGCATTGACTTCTTATCTTTTTACAGTCTTGTAGTTGACTGCTGAACTCAACGCCTTGTAGACAACACCACATCTCTCTCAGCAGCAGCTTCACCCGTACCATCGTCAAACTCTATAACTTCAGTGAAAGCAGTGATTGGCGATTCTCAGTACTTGGACATACTTCGGCACTATCCTGCGATTACACGTCCATCCGGTAAGCAACTCGTGAGTACCCATAACATTGTCCACCACATTCGGACAACATCAGGACCTCCCGTAGCTTGCGCGCCTAGACGTCTAGCACCGGATAAGCTAAAAAAGACAAATGTTTACCACGACAATTTCGACATTTAGACTATATATCTCAATTCACAACGGATAAAAAACACATCTCAGGCAAAGATAATATCGTGGCGGATGCGTTGTCAAGGATAGAAGAACTAGTGCAGCCGATAGACCTAACGATACTAGCAAACCTACAACAAGACGACGCTGAACTAAGACAACTTTTGAAAAGTGGAACATCACTACATCTACGCCGGACTATAATTCCCGGTACGCAGATACAATTATACTGCGATGACAACCAATCTAACCTCAGGCCCTTTGTAACGAAGTCCATGAGACATCAAGTCTTTGAAACTCTCCATTCCTTAAGCCATCCAGGTACCAATGCAACAGTAAAATTGATAACAGAACGCTATGTTTGGCCAGGAATACGAAAAGATTGTCGGGGATGGTCCAAAGTTTTTTTTTTTTTTTTTTATTAACGTGTGTAACAAAATGCTAACGGAACGCACACCCCGTACCAATACTGGGCCGGTAGCGGGGTAGTGTCGGACTCCAACCGACTAAAAAGCTTCACACGGTATTCCATCACCTCCGCAAATAAATACACGAGGGTCGCGGGATAACACGAAACAGTTCTTCCGCAAACCCCGTTCGGTGCCCGGATCGAACGGGCCCGCCTCGGGGAGGGATGTGAAGCATCCCTCCCAACTGACAAAATCCCTACACTACGCGGCGACGCGTCGAAATACGAGACGCGTCGCCAGATACGCCCCAGGAACCCTTTGCAAGAGGGGGCGCCGGACCGACGGCCCTTGTCGGTCGCGGCACCAGGTTCCTCTGCCTAAGGAGGCAAGCGGCGATCGTGCGCTCGGCTCCGCCCGTTGGCGACGAGCTGTCCGCGCACCACGACAACCTCCTGCCCCCTCGGCGCCCGCTCTTTAAGACGCTCGGTCTCTCGCTTCTGCGACATGACGATATCGCAGAAACGAGATACCCCATCCCATGACGCCTCGCTTCCGACCATGGTCCGTACCACGGCCGGCAGCGAGAGGTCATTCCCTATCGCCGCTCCAAGCGCGGCCCTATCCTCTTCCCATCGCGGGCAATCGGCCAAGGTGTGGGACGATATGTCCACCGGGTGTCCACACTCGTCGCACGCCTGGTCCGTCCTACCGCTACAATGACGCTGGTGCAGATAGCTCCCGAAGCAACCGTGCCCCATGAGTATCTGCACCAGGCGGAAGTTTAAAACTCCGCTGTCTCTATCCAGCCAGTCCTCGAGGACCGGTCGGACGGCCTCCACGGTGAGGCGGCCGTGCGTTGGGTCTCGGAGTCGCCGCTCCCATCGCCGACGCACGTCCAGGCGCCCCTCTCGGCGCCACCTAGCTTCCTCGTCCGGCGCCCGACGCTCGCCCCGCTCGAGGGCGCACTTCCGCCACCAGTACACACGCGCCAGCGACTCCGCCTCGAGATCCCACGGCGGCGTCCCGGCGAGGACGCACGCCGCCTCAAAGGAGACGGTACGATAACCGCGTACGACCCGTATGGCCATAACACGCTGCGGTGATCGCAGCAGAGTCCGGCCGCGGGCCGACAGGTTCTCCGCCCATATGAGCGCTCCGTATAACGCCATAGAGCGCACCACTCCGCTGTAGAGTCGCCGGCATCCGACGCTCAGTACGCCCATTTTGGGCAGAAGGCGGGTCAGGGACCCAGCCGCTCGAATGAGCTTCGGGCCCAGCTGCCGAAAGTGCTCGTCGAACCTCCACCGGCCGTCGTGGACGAGTCCCAAGTACTTCAAGGAAGTACCGACGGCGATGGAAATCCCACCAACTATCAGCTCCGCTCCCGGCGGAGGCGCGTTCCGAGCGCCGCGGAAGCATAAAGCCTCGCACTTGCCCAGTGCCACCTCCAACCCCAAGCGCCGAATGCGCGCGACGACTTGGGCTACGCCCGCAGTCGCCAACACGCGCGCCTCCCTAAAGGTGCGTCCGCAGGCCGTTACCAGGGTGTCGTCGGCGTAACAGGTCACGTCGACTCCTCTGAGGTTAGCCCCGCGCAGCACCGAGTCGTAACCGACGTTCCACTGGAGCGGCCCGAAGACCGAACCCCGTGGGACGCCGCACGACACGCCGTGCCGACACCACTCGTCTCGCGTCGGGTACCTCACGAACCGGTTCGAGAGGTACGTCCCGATCGTCCGCCTCAGATAGACCGGGACTCCGAACTGGACCAGCGCAGCGGTGATCGTTTGCCACGGAAGGGTGTTGAACGCGTTGGCGATATCAAGCGACACCGCCAACACCACCTCTTCGCGAGACACCGCGTCGTCCGCTATGGCGCGCACCCGCGCTATAGCGTCGACGGTAGACCTGCTCCTGCAGAATCCGAACTGTGAATCGCTCAGATCCGGTCCAGTCTCCTCCATGTGTCAAACGAGGCGAGCTGCGATAACTCGCTCGAAGAGCTTGCTCACCTCGTCCAACAACACTATGGGCCGATACGACGACAGCAAGTCGACCGATTTCCTCCCACTTCTTGAGCAGGATCAGCTTCCCCGTTTTCTATAGGCTTTGAAACCGACCCTGCTTCAAGGACGCCGTGAACAGCGCCCGCGTCCAGGGCTCCAGGGGACCTAAAGCTAGAGCCCACGCGCGGCCGGGTATACCGTCGGGCCCAGGAGCGGTGTCTCTGACACGCATCCTTTTGACGGCCGCTGACAATTCCCCTTCGCTGACACCCGGGGCTTCATCCGATTGGAAGGAGTCTTCTTCCCGCCCCCCCCCCTCGGCCGCCGCAGGACTGAGTCGCTGTCGATGGCGACCCCTCGACGTCCCGCCGTGGGAAGAGAGTGCAGATCGTCCGGTCGAGAAGTTCCGGTCGGAGGCTGCGAGTCAGACGGGGTCTCCAAGAGCGCAGCTTTTGCCGCACCCTCTTATACGGCTTCCCGAAAGGGTCGCCGTCCAATGACTCGAGCATCTCGACTTCGGAGGCCTTCTTCACCTCGGCGATCGCGACCACCAGCTCCTTCACGTTAGCCCTGTGCGCCGCATACAGCCGCTCCTCCTCGGCCGTATCGCGCCTCTGTCGACGTCGGCACCTGTGGTACCGTCGCTGGCTCGCCACGCACGCCTTACGAAGGCGCGCTAGGTCCGCCGACCACCAGTACACACCGCGCCTAGGAGGCAGGAAGCGCACTCGCGGCATGCTCGCGTCGCACACGCGCGACACGACCGCCACCAGTCTCTCTGCTTCCTCCTCTACCGCCGCCTCTATGGTCGGCCGGTTTACCAGCCGCACTGCAGCAGTTGCAGTGCGGCGGGGCGGAGCAGTCGACAGCTTTGTGGCCGTTCTTACCGCAGCGATAACACTCATCGCTGCGGTAAGAACGAATTTTTGATCCCTGTTGAAGCTAGTAACTTTCAATCCTGCGATACTTGCTGGTATTCTGCATAGCCGTATTTATAATCGTAAGCCAAACCAACGATGGGCAAAGTAAAAGTTAATGCTTGTGTGCAAGAGACCATTTCAAGTTAAAAAGATTTTAGCTCAAGACAGATTTTTAATAGCGGACATGCGAGGTAGCGAGCGAGCTAAGTGTTACACAGGAACGGCAACGGCTGAAAACATGAAGCATTGGATTATGTTTGAAAACTGGAATCAAAGTAATTACTCAGCCAGTGTTGGGAACGTACTGAAATTTGATAGTAAATAATATAAATTTTTAATTCAGAAAAGTAAAATAAATAAACGTAAGGAAATAAAACAAAATACTTCGTTCCAGTTTATTGATTTATTGCTTTTATTGTTTTATATGTCAATTCGCACTTATATTTGACAAAACAGGGAAACTGGTAAGGGTTTACCTAAGTCTAAGCTGAATTGCCTACACCTTGTCTACTAAGTAGTCTTTAGCAATGCTATAGTAATATGTTTGGATAACGCAACTGGATTACAAAAACTAAGCCGAAAGGCACTTACCATAACTCAGTTATGTAACTTGTTTCAGGATAGCCGAATGAGTATTTGGAGTTATTAGCAAAAAGAACATAATATTGTATGTTTCAGATTAGATTGGCTGATGTGCTACGGAGGAGCGCCCGGGGCATGCGCCATGCTGAATGGCTGTGTTGGTAATCGCGCCATCTGTTGAGCTA
Source organism: Ornithoptera alexandrae (assembly GCA_029030555.1). Taxonomy (NCBI): domain Eukaryota; kingdom Metazoa; phylum Arthropoda; class Insecta; order Lepidoptera; family Papilionidae; genus Ornithoptera; species Ornithoptera alexandrae. Next base: position 9,574,655 of record JARDVY010000011.1, on the reverse strand, counting down.
ATTGGAACTAAAGAAAAACAATATCGAGTTTCCTTCTCAAACAAAAAATTTACAGTTGGGATTGTCAGAAAGCATTTCAATATTCTTACCTGTTTTGATACATGTTCTTAACTATTTTAGAGGGACGTTAATAAGAATTGCTAATAATCGTACCTTTTGTTTGTCACATTTCTAAGATTTGTACGTTTTGCACATTGTAAATTATACTCATTTATGTCAAAAAAAGAACTTCGTTTTTTTTTAGGGAAATGTCAGAATTATTTTTAAAATATGTATGGGATAAAATAAAAAACTTGCAAAATGCTGAATGTAAAACAGTGATTAAATTAAAAATGGCACTGACCCTTTAACAGCAAAAATTGAAGGTAAAATTACCACACAAATATTCAGTTTAAGAATGGCGGTAAACTTGCAATACTTGGCGTGCAAGTTGATTGGCGAAAAATAAAATTTAAAACTAGTATCAAGATATTAGAATTTTTAAATACACATTAAATTACCAAAAAATAAATTAGCATTTACAAATATGTTTATTATTATTATTCATAGTATATTTATATTGCAGGCGTTGGTGTACTGCTGAAAGCGTCTCAGGAGATGGCTGATGAGCAAATTTGCAAATTAAACTCGATATCAAAATAATTTCATCTATCTACACCTTTTCAACCGACAGTACACATTATAGTTAATGTATTATTAATCCAGTGGAATTGACTGTTAGACACCCGAAAAAAGTATTTAAATTCTTGGTTAAGTAATTTGATAAAAAAAGCAAGTGATTGTATTAAATAACTGGTGAAGCATTATTCGTGTAAATATGGAACTTATAGAGAAATCATAAATCATGTAGTTAATAAAAATTACAAATAATTCTTTGTGATTGATATTAGTTATTGTATTTGTAACAAAAGTGGGAACTGGCACCACTTTTACATGGGTGGGGGTAGCACTGTTATTAGTGAATTAAAACTACTCGAGTCACCAGTCTGTTCTTCTTCACTGAGTACCTGGAGCACGATTTGTGTAGGGAGTGTAACTAAAGGGCTGCCCATGTGTATAAATACCTGCTGTAAGTATTAACCTTATTATACTCTCTTATTGTAACCCTTTAACTATTAATAATGAATATTGTACATAATTACCACATATAAAAGATTGCCCTCGAGTTTCTTGCCATATTCTTCTCACAAGAGAACTTTTACTGGTGGTGGGTCCCTGTGGCTGGAGACAGTCAAGTGGGTTCCACTGCAACTGCTATTTCTGCCACCAAACAGTAATGTGCAAACAGGTTTTCCAGTTTGAAGGATGATGTAGCTAGTGTAATTACTGAGGTAGAGACTTAAAATCTTGTCTCAGGAAATAATTGCAATGTGGTACAGTGCATAATATATTGACTAGTTACACATTAAGATGGATGGGAGTGTATATATCACTTAACATCAAGTGAACATCCTATTTGTTTCGTTACTTAATTGTATAAAAAAACCAGGCTAAGTTAGTAAACCGGCTGTAAAATAAAAGTAACTTTGTCAATTTTATTATTTTCTTTCCCAAGTCTCGTTTGATTACAATTAAAACATTTTTGGGAAGTTACACATGCTATTTAGAGTATATGAAAAAATATTGAAAAAAGATTTGGCTCTTTTATGTATAAATGTAGACATTTATTACAGCCTTTTAACTACTAATTTGTAACAGCAGGGTATAATAGAAACTGGCAAGAAAATATTTCATTCTTCACAACAAACTTAAAAAAATTGTATAGGTGAAAAACCTACAGTAAAAATTTTATTCAGGTATTTTGAAAGGCTGATATATTTCACCTTAGTCACGTCCCTCAGTCATGAGGTTACGACAAAGAAGATATATTTCATTGACAATTTCTATTATACCCTGCCATTAGAAATTATTAGTGGAAACCCTGTAAGAAATGTTTACTATTATACCAACAAAAAGCTGAATATGTAGGAGAGAATTGAAAAAGATTTAAAAAAAACATGCACATGCAGTGTGCACCTACATGCAAACCAAAGGCTTGCACACAGTTTTGGTAACAAAAGATTAACATCACTGACTGTTTATTACTTGAGTGATTACTCCACCTCAGTAAACACAAAGTACATTGTGATCAAGTCAGAAAATCTTCCAAAAAAAAAATTAACTTCTACTTCAAACGATGTTGCCAGCTGTAACAGCAATGCATGAATGACACACAATGTGGGCATAATTCTGGTAAGAGAAGCCATTACTCATGAAGAATGACTAATGATATTGGAGCTGCAGACTGCTAACATGTGAATGCTCGATTGGTGACTGAATTAACCACCCACAGCTTCTATCATCAACTCCATCTCCATGTAGTGAGGCATGTGGCAACAATGTACAATTTGGCAGATTTCGAAAGTGTGAACTTATTGTACAAAGTTGCAGTGACATTGTTATCTATGTATAATTAAAATATGTTAATTCATTAGAGATGAATAAAATAAAGTATTTATTTAAACTTGTTTTTTTTTCTCAAATCTACATATATGTATTTATTACTGGTAAGTATTTACTACAAGAATTCTTATTTCTGTCATTAAACAGTAGTGTGCAAACATTACTGTGTTCCAGTTTGAATTCAGCTGTAGCTTGTATAATTACTGGGGTAACAACACAACATTTTATGTTTCATGGTTCCAAGCACAATGTGGCACAGTGTATATTATATTGACTAGTGCCGCATTGTTATGGGCAGGTATATCACTTACCATCATGCAAATGTCAGTATCAATACCTTGTCCAATAAAAAAACAATAGTCATATTGTATTCTTTCAATTGTTCCTATAATAAAACTTTTATGGTTTAAAAACTTAAAGGTTTCTAATCACAGATTTTATATAAGAAAATTTAATTTTTATAAAAAAATTAGAGAGTCCTAATGTCATAAGTTTACAAATAAAACAATCATATCAAGAAATTATATTGAATATAGAAAATTATGTACTTTTTTTATTAAAAATAGTAGAAAACAATATATAATAAATGAACAACCAAAAGTAAGAGGCACCATTCAATTCACACAATGAATTTCTTGGACATAAGGTGTATATGACACTAAATTGGAAACTAAGTTTTTAAAGATCTTTTCATTTATTGTTATTTATGTACGCTCTATCCTAGCAAGTTTATAATTTATTATACAATTACAAGTGTTTAAATCCAGAGTCAGTATGTAGTTCTTTTGAATGTTTGTGTCAATTTTGAAATATTAAACAATTGAAACTTGTGTAATTAAAGACTTCTTTTAAAAGAATGTTGGGGTCACATATATCTAACATTGAGTTTTTATGAAGGCTTGTTAAAGTTATTTGACCACTATTTCAACATATAAAATGTGAACAAATTAGTAGTTACGGCAAGTTGCAACTACTATTTATTTATAGTATAACATAGTTGTTTAGATGGATACCTAAAATAGGAGAACCAGTAAACTAAATAGTTGAAGGTAGCATGAACCTTAGTTCATATTATACACTATTATATTTACTGATTTCGAACATAAATTACAAACTAGCCGATTACCCTACATATAAAGTTCAGTAAAACGAAATTACTTATTTACGAAAATGTAAATAATTATTTTACTGGTTGGATATATCTTGTTCTTATTAACATTACTATGAAAGATCTTTTTTCTTTTAATTAAATATTTTGTTAAAATCTTGAAATAAATTTTTACGTTGGAAAAGTATAAATAGGAATAGGGATATGACTTATGTGTAAGGTACTACTTTTTCTCCTGTTATTTATTGAATGAGCTGTTTCCATTGGCTTGTCATTTTTTTAGACAATGAATTATTACATTAATTAATAGGTGATAAAGCGCGTAATTAAGTAAAATTTATATAAAAAAATACTACAAAAATTATTTTAACTTACGAGATGTGTGTCAAATTAAAGTAATGTGACCATTGTTTAAGACTATAAGCTTCTTATTGCTAATATATATACTTTTAAATCTGACCTATTTGTAAATTCATTCTTCGGTGGCAACACGTGAGCAACAGTATCAATAATGTTAAAAATAGAAAACTCTAGACATAGATCTGACACTAAATAAAAAAATAATAATAACTGGCTCAATGGATGCTGCTCTTTTGCCTGAAAAATATTAGTAGAAACTTGTAAAACATAATTACATTTAAAGAGTTTTCCCACAGGATTACAACAAAATTCAAAGTAATACCATAAAATAAAATTATTTCATATTTATCATTTTATAAACAATATAAATTTTATAACAATAAATTTCACATGAAGTACTAAAAACTTCATGTGAAATTAAATTTCGAACATTGTTTATACATATCAATTAATATTAAAAACTTTTGTTTCCTTATAAATTTATATTAATATTATTATAGACTAAATATGTTATGAGTAGAATACATCCAAGGCTTCTCTTTGTTTTATCTATACCATACTACTTTCCGCCTTTTTTTATCAGAACTGCCAACTTATGGCGTTTAGGTCTAAACTAGTATCTATGACACTTTATAGGAAACATAATTTTATTTATTTTAGTTATTATTTATTATTGTTATCAGGAAAATAGATGCTCAATTCAATAAATCTTATTTATTACTTTAAATTGTTTTTTCAAAAAAAAATCCAATTTATCATTATATATTATTTATAACTCCGTTGGAAGAATTATTGACAAATAGTAGTTAATTCTTCTAGGACATTATAAAGTAATATTATTGTAATATAATTTTTTTTGGCAAATCCATAGATATATCAATAATTATTACTGAATAAAATACTTTTTTTAATACTTTATATGTGTATATACTTCGAAATGGCATTTTGTAAAAATAAAAATTCATTAAGCCTTTTTAATTTAAATTATTACTTTTGGCGATCTATTACATTTCAATTTATGTAAAAGTTTCGGGTTGAATTATATGTTCGACAATACATTCTGGCCAGAAAAGTTAAAAAAAACGCTATAGCATAGACTTCGACTTGACGTCCGACGCCGCTCTTTCTCTTCTTGTTAAGTTGCCATCGCTGTTGCTAACGCCATTTTTGTTATACACTAGAAGCTTCATAAGGTGATTTTTTTTTACCTATTGGCGTTTGAGCGTAGTGCGAAAGAGAAAGTCGATTGGATCGGGTTATGGAGCTTCAACTAATCTGAATATTTTCTTCGAAGCTTATTTACGACGTTTCTCATTGTCTATGCTATAGATACGCATCCCGAGCGATACATACGGTGTAAAGCTTTCAGTGACAAATGTATTGTAAAAATGAAGGAAAACGCTGTACTTAAGTGGCAAAAAGTGTACAATCCAAGCGGCCCACAACCGCGGCCTCGCCATGGCCATCGCGCGGTAGCCATAAAAGATTTGATGATAGTTTTTGGCGGCGGAAATGAAGGGATTGTTCATGAGCTTCATGTCTTCAACACTTCAACAAATCAGTGGTTCGTTCCTGTCACCAAAGGCGAAGTGCCTCCAGGCTGTGCAGCATATGGCTTCGTCGTGGACGGGACGCGCCTTTTAGTTTTTGGCGGCATGGTGGAGTACGGCAAGTATTCTAATGATTTATACGAATTGCAAGCATCTCGATGGGAATGGAAACGTCTTAAGCCTCTGCCGCCGAAACAGGGTTTGCCACCATGTCCTAGGCTCGGCCATAGCTTTACTCTGTTGAATGGCAAAGTATACCTATTTGGGGGCTTGGCAAATGAAAGTGATGATCCTAAGAATAATATACCGAGATATTTAAATGACCTGTACACACTCGAGTTGTATCCAAGTTCTTCTATGACAGTATGGGATATACCTTTAACATATGGCCAATCACCACCTCCACGGGAATCCCACAGTGGTGTGGCATATACTGATAAAAATTCTGGCAAATCATCACTAATTATTTATGGTGGTATGAGTGGTTCACGACTTGGTGATTTGTGGGTCCTGGATGTTGACAGCATGTCATGGTCTCGTCCTGAACTTGGTGGCCCAGCACCTCTGCCACGATCACTTCACACTGCTACAGTAATTGGACATCATATGTATGTGTATGGAGGTTGGGTGCCACTTGTTCCTGATGAATCAAAGCTGGCTACACATGAGAAGGAATGGAAATGTACTAACACATTGGCTTCGCTTAACTTGGACACAATGACATGGGACAACATTGCTTTAGATAAATTTGAAGAATGTGTGCCCCGGGCCCGAGCGGGACACAGTGCAGTGGCTATACAAACTAGACTCTACATATGGTCAGGACGAGATGGATATAGGAAAACATGGAATAATCAGATTTGTTGTAAAGATTTGTGGTATTTGGAAGTTGGAGTGCCACCACAAGCAAGTCGAGTGGCACTTGTTCGTGCAGGAACAACATCTCTTGAACTTTGCTGGACTGGCTTGAGTACCGTTACTACATATCTGTTACAAGTACAAAAATGCGGCAAAGTGACACCAGCTCGTTTCCCAGCTGCAGCTGAACCTATAGCGGCACCTCCTCCTGCTTCCCCTGTTGCTTCACAACCAGATGCTGCCAGCAAAGCTTTTGGATTGACTTCACCAATTGGAACTGGCTTGCCGCCTACATCTTTAGAGCTGCCGGTGCGGCCCATAGCTGGGGCAGTCTCTTCTGCGCCGGTTCCTGCAGCTTCTACTCCTCAAAAAATTGTTTCTGGTGCTCTTAAAGTTCCAGCACAGTCGGCTACCGTAAAAATTTCATCTAATACTCCGACATTGAAGCAAACATCATATCAAACAAAAACCGTTGTAAAGTCGCCAGCCGCCGGGTCGTCGCAACAAATTAAGGTGGCCTCCGTGACACCGCAAGGGGTGACGAGAATCGTGAGCGGAGTCACGACGCCGGGAACCGTGAGGGTGTCAACGGCGCAATCGAACGCACAAATCGTTCTGAGCGCTAGCGGCGGCGGCGCGGGCACCCCTCGCTTCGTGCAAGTGAAGACAGGCGCGAGCGCTGGAGTTCCGGTCAAACTCGGCGCCGGCAACGTTCCTGTGAAACTTGCCGGAAACACGGTGCCTCTCAAGATTGGCACAGCAAATATCCAGGGTAAAATATCGACGAACACCGTGCAAAAAGTTGCCACCACCAATATGCCACTAAAACTTGGAGCAGGTAATGTAAAAATTGGCACGAGTAATGTGCTCGTGAAAACGGCCGGGGGTGTTCCGATACAGGCGGGTGTAGCCAGTCTGCAGACAAAGGTCGCTACTGGCGTGCCGGTCAAGCTGGGAGCTGGCAACCTTCCCGTCATAGGCAGCGGCGGTGGCGCGATACAGATCGCAGGCAGCGCGCTCGCGGGCCAGCAGGTCAAAGCGCCCGTGTACAAGATAGTGACCGCCAAGTCCAATGAACAAGTGACATCGGCCACCAGTGCAGGCGCCACCGCCGGCGCGACGGTGCTGCGACAAGCGAGCGGTAACGCGGGAATACCCGTCATCATCAAGAAAACACCGGGTGCGGGCAATCAGGCATCAGCGACTCCTCAATACGTTACCCTCGTGAAGACATCAACAGGTATGACAGTAGCGACGGTTCCGAAAATGACGATGGTCCAGAACCGGCCCGCGGTTCCCGTGAGCGCGGCCCAGGCGCAAGGCATAGCTCCGGGCGCGACGATCGTGAAGCTGGTGTCCGCCAACACCGTAGGCGGCAATAAAATCATAACACTTCCTTCTAACGTTCTGCAGCTGGGGAAACCGGGAGTCGGGGGCAAACAGACAATCGTAATCACTAAGTCGGCGGGGCAGGCCGCGCAGCCCGGGCAGCCACAGTGAGACTGTGCCCGGGGAGCGGGTTTCATCCGTTGAATGGTCAAGTGTATTTTGAGTGTCCTTAGCCAAGGTCGCCCCGACGGGGAGTGGCCGCGGTCAGAGCGAGTGGTGTGTGGTGTGGTGGAAAGAAACTTCTAAATCGCAGTTCTATATACAAACTATGAAGTGAGGCAATGAATTGTATTTTTTTATTCATTTGGTTTTTTTATATGCGCGCCGAGTCCGGAGCCCCCGTTCAGATTCCTCTCATCCTGACAACAGTTTCTGGAACATGAATATGTGCATGAGGTTCTGAAGCAATTACACTGCATTGCATGCTGTCAACAACAGCTCGTTCGTTTGTTCGGTGGAACACTCGCACACACAGAGCTGAACGCGACGGAGCAGGGGATGCTCCTGCCGCCCCTCTCTCAATGTAATGTATCAATCTCCGGCCAGTGCAGTGTACTTCCTTCATCGTGCACGGCTAACTATCCTCCGGTGGTGCCTCCACGTCTTAGCGAATAGTCTTCCGAGTCATCCAGGTTTCTGATACTGCAGGCGTCAGGCAAGTCGCTGCCGGGGTGACGATTGTGTGTTATTTGTTGGACTAGAGTAATATATTAACAACCGGCCGGTGTCCGGCCGGCCGCCACCCGGTGGGCACATGGTGATCCTGGCGGGCCGGCGGCCGCTGGCGCTGCGCTCGTTTAGTTTTTAGTTAATCACATAATAATTAATGCGCTTGCACTATTTAAGGTTTTTATGAGAGCTCATTGTTAATGTTGACGCTGATGTGTTGTTGGGGGACGCGAGTAGCCGTGCGGCCTCGCCGGGAGCTCTCGCGAGGCTACCGTCGCGGCGCCTGGCCAGGCAGTTCGTGCTGCAACACCGTCTGCAGGCAGCCGAGGGCCGGCCGTCGTGTAAATTTAATTGGAAACGGATCCAATGCCTGAAGCATCGGCCCGCCCGAACATCATGTAAAGTATTCAGCTGGCTCCGCCGGGATAGGTGCGCCCGGCCTCTGGGCGGGAACGTTGTTATATTTTCCGGTGGCCGGAAGCGCGGACGCGGCCCGGCGGGGGTACGGCACAGCGCGGCCGGTGCATCGTTGTTGTCACTAACTGTAAGGACTAACTGACGGGAAGTCGACGCAGAATATGTCTACCGCGCCGGCAGACGTATCCTGCGTCCGTGTATCGTAAGGTAGCGTAGCGTAGCGTAAGCGTGTAGGCAGTAGGTAAGCTAAAGTAAGCGAGGATACGGATTGTAAATATCATTAAGTAGGTAAATTTATAGTTTGTTCATATTATATTAATTTGCTTGAATAAATGATTTGGATAATGGGGGCTTTCAATTTCACCTTGCGCGGAGGGGTTACACCAGCGCCATGTGCACCGACAGCAGCCGCGGTGAGGACTTGTCTCTGGGACGCGGCCGGAGCCAGACGCAAGTGTCTTCAGTCGTATTTACACATATACTGTGATGAAAAAACGCCGTTTGCACGTCTACCCTCTCATCCACCCATCAACTACAAAGCAGGATAGAAACGGATGATTTGCTTGTCCTGGTAGCTATGGTAAGGGTTCAGAGTGTGCAGTGAATATTGGTTTCAGCGCCGCAAGAAATCCATCTGCCTGAATCGGCGACGATACTTATATCGCGGTAAGGAATTGGGTCCATGGCGTTACCGTTACTGCTTAATCATCACCGAATGGTGGGTCCACTGCTGGACTTGCACTTCCCGTTTGCTTACTACCAAGTCATCCTTTAATTTATGAAATTTTAATAAGGTCATGTAGAAATATGTAAATAAATTTCGCTGTAATTGTAACGCAGGTGCTTGAATCTTTTCTAATCAGGGAGACATTGGTTTAAAACGAGACCAGGGAAACAAATGCTTCTTGCACTTGGTGGTAACTCCGGAACTACTGTCGGACTGTATACTTACTAGTCGAATAATGAAAAACCGGGAACAGTACAAGGTGTTAAGAAATGATTAATCGGCTGGAGCATATCCACGCCGGCCCCGGAAGCAGCGCCACTGCGCGGCATGCGGAGGCGCAGTATGGGCGCGAGATGGCGCTATTGTAAATACCTTTTTCAAAACGATTAAAAATAAATGGCCATTTAATAACTTTATTCAAAATATAGTTCGATATTAAACTTTAACTCGTATTTAGCAATGGATGTAGCCAACTCAGATTAAAGAAAACCTTTTAAAAAAAAATAAGGTTGCGGGCGGCGATCTATTCGTTTCGACATGCTCGTATTAATTATGTGCAGCATTTGATGTTTGGATTTGATTGTTGATTCGGAGACCGTGATTATAAAAATGTTGTTAAATAAAACATATGTTAATCGATAAGATTAAACAACATAACCGTTCTAGCTCAGTGAAACAAACTTTTTGGAAAAGGTTTTAATTAAACTAACGCAGCGGTACACTTTATTACTAAATGCATAAAGATTCATTTCACATTTCGAGCTTGCATGTCTTCTAAGTATTTCTTAGTACAGTGTAGGTACAATTCTACCGCGGATGGTGCGTCTCGCAACCGAGCGCGTCGCGTCTATAAAAAACTTAAAAGTATTAAATACTTGAAATCCGGCTATTTTGCTGACACTTGATGCGCGTACTCGAAAGCAAATACCTGGTTTTAAAACCTAGTCGAGTAAATACGTGTCATACCAAGAAGCTCTAAGCGGTGAAATGAAGTAAGCGACGTCTGCACGTGTTATTGAGAAATTTATGAAATTGAAAACAAAATAGAATACAGTTAAAAAAGTCTTAAAATAAAAGTAGATTATTTTGAGACTTTTACAACTTTTAACAAAATAATATGCATATTCGGTCGCTGATAATCAATATACCATAAGGGAAATCTAGAGACCTACCAGAGCTGGCGCGACGCTACATTTGCGTAAAAAGTTTAACTTTACGTTTTAATTGTGAGATCCACGATTTTATAAACGTTTGTGCTTGTGGCACGTTCATGTCTGGAGGTTCATTTGGGGAGCGGGGGTGTTAGTGTCGGGCGGGAGCCCGTGGATCCCTTTGATCATGTCCTGACGTGAGATCGAACGTTATAATGATGAACTAATACTCTGTGGCAGGCGGAGACGAGGGTGAGCCAGATTCAATCGCAACGTCTGTGCGTTGCTTCGTTCATAAATTAATATTTCGAGTTATAATTTGCGTGCTGCCTCGCAACGTGCCCTGCCCGTACCCTGTCCGTACTCTGCCTGTGCCCTCCCTGTAACCTGCCCGTATACTTCGAGTATATCGGCGGAGAGGCTGTTCAAGCCGCGTGTTGTAAAATTATCAAGTTTGAAAGTAAAATGTGTTACAATTCGTAAGTATCCGGCTATAGTCTAAATTGATAAATGATTAATTTTTACTTGGATACATTACTGGTACTATGTACAGGTATGTCGGTAGTCGGCTGGGCTGGCAGTGTTTTTATATTATCATTATTTTTTTTATTTATTTATAACAAAATCATTAAATATAAAATATATGATAAGTAAGGTTTATGGTAATAAATGGACAAGCAGTACCCAACATTACATAATATGTACAAAACTGAGAAACAAACACAAGAAACAATACCAAAATTGGAAAAAGTAAATAATAAAGAAGTATTCACGATTCCTGATTTTAACAGTAAATTAGGTTGACATATTAACATTGAAATATAGTAGATATAGTATTTTGAGAAATAGATATTTATCTTGTCGATGCGTATGCAACGAGTCGATACGTGTCCGCGGAATCTCACAATCTGCAGATTTATTGAAAACTGATTTACTTAGTGTCATCTTCATAAAGTAAATGTTCTGTATCACTTAAAGCATTACCAATGTCATTACCAACGTAGAACACAACACAAACGGGACCCCTGCGGTATTTCGGATAGTATAGGTAGATAAGTGGAGCAATAGCCTTTAAAATAGACCGCCTGAGTACAGCTACGTCTATGCGACTCCATCCATATAAGTTGATTACCATGTATGCCGACCTTTGCCAGTTCCGCAATTAGCTGTCATGATAAATTTTATTGAAAGCATTTGAAATGTCGGTTTAGACAACATCCACCTGCTCATTCACATCATCGTCATAATTTCCATCATCACTTTTGATTGACGCCGGAGCAAAATGAATGTTTCAGAAACTGTTGCTCTGATATAATAGATAGAAAATTATATTCAATACCCTTAATGATTATTTATTTACGCGAATATTAAACAATTAATTAAACCAAATGTTTAGAGATTACATCGTATTTATTTAATATTATTTTATTATTCGAATGATTCCTGGGCTCCTCAGCGCCGTAGCCAAAGGAGCACTCAGCAAACGGATGTCCTCACGGACCTCGTCTTCGTCACGAGCACCTGGAGCTCCTTAATTATTATTTGCAGCCCAAACTCTGCAGAACGAGATCACTGTGCCCGGAAGTCTTGCGTTTAATTTTATTTTATTGATAATAGGATCCCCAGCCGGTGGTCGTATTCATCCATCTTCTTTGTTGAAATTAAGATGTTTATTGAAATTTTACTGTTTAAAATTTATTCATCACTCCAGCAATTTCAGTAGCTACCGCGCTCTGCAAATCGGAACACAGTAATGTGTGCATACTACCGTTTGTCGGGTGCAATAGGCGCTGCGGTGGTGCCTAGCCAAGTATTACCACTTACCGGTACTGCCGGAGTGCGTCTAGGTAGATGGTCGCCGGCAATAGAGGCCTACTGTTACTAAGAAAACTTAATTTTTTTATATATTTCATACAACGAAGTGTAAGGGCGGCACACTAGCACCCTACACTCCGCTCTACTCTGTATTTGACCCGCGTATCTTCGTGGAGGAGTCCGAGCGACGGATACCTATCAATAGGGTCTAGTTAGACACGTCCCCGTCGGCAGTAGAACCGGAAGCGCACTACATGTATAAATTCAGTGTTCTGTTGTTGGCGGTGGTTTAGTTGTAAAATTTATAAAAGGATACAGGGTTTTTTAAAACTGGTGATGAACCCACTGTATTATGTTGCGTGCGTGACGGCGGATGCAACGGTATACGGAAACTGTCAGTAAGAGTGTAGTTAAAAGAAGATATTGAACACTTAGGATGGCGCGGCGCGCTTTGCACACACAGGATACCGGATGCTGGACACAGGAAGATATGCGCACTCTCGAACGCGACCAGCCAGCTCGCAGCCAGCCCGCCGCCGGCCCGCGGCGTCGTGAGTACGGCCTGGCGCGCTCAACACAAATGGACTCCTTTTCTATAGCTTTAGACACCTGCTTCTGGGGGAAGCCAGGGTTATGTGGGATTACTACTCCTAAAACGCCATCAGTGGTCTCCTTCAGGGTGTAAGGAGGAGCTCCCACGAACGCACCGGTGCTCCTCTGTAGTCTGGTTAAACTCGTCCCGACGGGGGGTCAATTCCTCGTTAGTACGTTCGCTGTGCCGCATTTATCGAGCTACCGAGGCTCTCATGCTTGTCGTTGTGAACCCAAAGACCCTCTTAGTCGGGTATACAACAGGAGGGGCTCACCATAGTGCTTTCTGTACTAGCCTGAGGCTGCCAGGCCGACGTGTCCGTCTGCAGGCGGCATCGCCCTGTTCCTATTCCGTTAGGGGCGGGCTGCTTCTTTACCACGACGGTTTCATGGAAGGAGTTCGACGTGGACGAACCCTGCGTGATGACCTACAGCGGCCATGAAACTTACGCGACTCCGTCTGCAGACCTCATGTTAATTCACTTTTTTTTTATAACAACATAGCGTGGTGGTGGGCTCTGCGGCTCCGTGGCGTTGTTGCAAGAGCAAGTTAATAAAATGAACTTGGAACGCTCGTGGCGAAGTAATGTGTTGTCACATTTTTATGTGGTATCGCACTTGCGCGGCAATACCGTCCACGTGGCCGCAACTTGTCGGTTTCCGGTGCATGCGGCCGGACCCCTGGCAGTACAACGCGGCGCGGAGGCCGGGGCCCGCCGTTGCCCCGCGAGCCCTTAACAATTATTGTCGCCAGGCACTCGCGCGTTATTGCAGTCGCCGGCAATGTCCGCAGCCGCGCGCTAAGTGCCTATCGCTGTAGCGTCGTTGCGGTAACGCGGCGGGCACTTAGCGCCTAACCCCCAGCCCGCCGCCCGCCGCCCGCCGCCCGCTGCCTGTGTCGTTGCGTAGCATGCACTGTGACGGCGAGAGGGCTGCTAATCGTAATAATAAAAAACAATAATAATAACAAATGTTTATTAACACTTAAAGAACAAGTATTAGCAGTGAGCGGAAACTTAGCTAGTGACGCGAGGAACCGCTGCCACTGGCTGCTGGAGACATTTGCACTGCAACTTGAGATGTTAAACTAAGAAAACGGATTAAAACAGGAACACTTTTTTCAATTTGGTATTTTACTGTGCGCGAGTCGCGCCTCTCTATACTGACAAGTTCGGAAATTTTGTAAAACGCAGCGTGTGCACACTGCACACTGCATACTGCATCGAGGTTGGCACCTAATCCTGACTGCTGGTTGGACCTGAATCACTCTTTAAATAATTTAAAAAATGTCTAAAACACGACCATATTATGAGCGCGGCCACAAGAAACACGAAGCCAATTGAATTTCTTGCGAGTTATTTCCGGAGAAGCGATCGTCGTGAGCCGGCGCAAGAGCTGTGGTCATTTGGACCGGAAGCAACCGGAAGCGACGGTGTCGCCACCAGACTTTTATCGGTGCAAACGAAACTTTTATACGAAAATAGTTTATCTATGAATATTTTGATCTTTTAATAGGTGTGAGAACGCGACGTCTGGCAAGCGAGGCTGAGTCCGGTGGCGGGCTGCCGCCGCTCGATC